>CM069906.1:146859404-146895725 GCA_036172215.1 Camellia granthamiana
TATTGTAGGCTGTAAATGGGTCTATAAGGTCAAAACCCTTTCTGATGGTTCTTTGGAACGGTACAAAGCTCATTTGGTTGCCCAGGGCTTTTCTCAGGAGTATGGGATTGATTACGATGAGACATTTGCCCCCCGTTGCCAAGATGACTACTGTTCGTACTCTTATCTCTGTTGCTACTGCCCATCACTGGCCTTTGTTTTAACTAGATGTCAAAAATGCTTTTCTGAATGGGCATCTTGCTGAAGAAGTGTATATGCGCCCTCCATCGGGTCTCTCTCACCCTCTTGATGTTGTTTGTCATCTTCGCCGTGCTCTATATGGTCTCAAGCAGTCTCCTCGTGCTTGGTATGAGCGATTTCACTCTGTTGCACTTCAGCTTGGTTTTCACCCTAGTCATCATGATTGTGCTCTCTTTGTTTGACGCACTTCTGTTGGCCTTGTTCTTCTTCTCTTATATGTGGATGATATGATCATCACTGGATCTGATTATAGTACTATTGAGGAGGTTAAGCATCAGTTGTTTCAGGAGTTCGAAATAAAGGATTTAGGATCTCTTCGATATTTTCTTGGTATTGAGGTTGCTACTTCTCCTACTGGGTATCTTCTCTCTCAGACTAAGTATGCCCATGATATTTTTTCTCGTGCCAATCTCACTGACGAAAAAATTATCGACACTCCTCTTGAGTTGCATGCTAAGTTTTCTGCTTCTGATGGTGTTCCTCTTAAGGATCCCACTTTGTACTGCGAGTTGGTTGGGTGCCTTATTTATCTCACCTTTACTCGTTCGGATATCTCCTATGCTGTGCACATTCTCAGTCAGTTTGTTTCTGCTCCTCGTTCCACACACTGGGCTGCCTTACTCTGTACTCTGCGCTACCTTCGTGGCACTTTGCTGCAATGTTTGCTTTTATCTGCCTCTTCGGCCTTGACTCTTCGTGCCTATGCCAACGCTGATTGGGCATGTGACATCTCTGATCGCAAATCTACTTCTGGTCTTTGTGTTTTCCTCGGCGATTCTCTCATATCTTGGAAAAGTAAGAAACAGTCTGTTGGTGCTCGTTCCACCGCTGTGGCTGAGTATCGTGCAATGGCTCATGTTACTTCCGAGATCGTTTGGCTTCGGTGGCTTCTTTCTGATACGGGTGTCTCTCTTTTTAATCTGACTCCATTGTATTGTGATAATCATAGTGTTATCCAAATTGCCTATAATTCAGTCTTCTATGAGCGGACCAAGCATGTTGAAATACATTGTCACTTTGTCAGACAACATCTTCAGGCTAGCACTATTACTCTCCCTTTTGTTCCCTCCTCTCTTCAGTTGGCCGATTTTTTTACGAAGACTCACACTATTGCTCGTTTTTGTTTTCTTCTTGGCAAACTTTCGATGCTTTCTGCGCTCGCATCCTCAGTTTGAGGGGGGATGTGAATTATGTAGTTTATATTCTTTATTAAGGATAGTATAGTCCTTTAGGTTATTAGGGTTTAACTCTAGTAGATTATATATTTGTACTTGTTTTGATTGATCATTCAATAATAATATAGACAAGTTTATTATCGCCTACAACTTTGCAAATCTTCATTCTCTTTTGGCACTTTTGATCTGTTAATTGGAACCATCAAATTGTAAGTTATATTGATTTTATTCATGCTAAAATGAAGATTTTTTTTTAACTGAACATAATTTTTTTAGAAACAACATTTAAATTGTTATTAAAATATTAAAAAATATATTCATTGAAAAATAAAAATGATTTATAAAGGTTAAGTGTTTCAGAACTGGAGTGTACATGGTTAAATGGGGGTGTAAAGAATTGTTTTTCGGGTATAAATAGAAGCACCCCACATATAATAAATTAGAGAAGATAATAAAAACTCCAAAGATATGAGAATAGTGAGGTCTGGTCTCAGAGTACTAGCACAATTTTGTTAGACTTGGCCTGGGTATTTAAAGCAGGCCCATCTCTACAAGAAACACTAAACGTAGTCATTGTATTGATTAGATTAAGTAATTAATAAAGGTTTATTTTGAACCAAAAGGGAAAATCCAATGAAATCATATTGTTGATTAAGAGTGGTATGAAATATTGCAGGCAAGGAAGACAAACTAATAAAAAAATAAGTTGTTTTTCCTAATCAATAATAGTAAGTGATTAATGAAAGTATGTTATTATTGGTTTGGGCATATTATCAAACACATGGTGAGCAAAAGATAAAATTGTAGCAAAACAACAAAACAAAGACAATACATAGGCTAAGCCAAATATTAAATAGAATTGGGGCAATAACAAGCATCAATCTAATACAGAAGCATAGAAATCAAGTACTGACATCTCCATAGAAGACAAAGACACAGCAAACCAAACAATTACATACCGGATTGATTGGATTTGCAGCTGGTTTGTGAAAGAAAAATGCATACAGAGTTCAGCGCAAATGGAAACTGCAGAATAAAGGAAGATACAACACTCAAACGAACATTCATTGTAAGAAATTGAACAATTTCTTTGATAAACTAGAGAGAAATTTGCAGCAAAGAAATTGAACAATTTACACCTCTTAATATCTCACGACTTGAGGAACAAGCTTGGGTGAAAAACACACTACCTAATCTGTAGCGGCACACTGCCTAATCTGTTGTTTAAGCTCATTTAAAGTTCAATCAAACCAGAACCTCCAAAACCAATAAACAAAACCCATCTGGTCAATGATAACTGATGCATTAACAGTTCCCAATTTGGCAAAGCAAATGCACAAAGATCACAGTTTTCACATCTTAAATTTATCCCTCCTAAGCACCATCTTCTTAATCTTTAAGAGCACAACAACAACTTAAGAAACTAAATACATACTTTAGCATAGGCCTTATATGCTAGATATACATTTCTATTTCCTTACAATTACCAGACCTCAAACTCAAAGGGCTTGAAACATGGAGGAAAGATTTTTTTTACCTAAAGTATACCAACACAAGAACGTGGCATAAACTCGGCAAGTGGCCAGCAATCAACCATCTCATTATTATGAAGTCACACAAGGCATCAGGCATATTATAGCGACCCCGGTCTTTTCCCATTTGATTGTTGTATCCGGACTTATGTTCCGTAGATTTCGTTTTTATATATTTGTTGTTGTCGTCTTTTCATTCCCTATTCTTGAATTATAGGATGTGTTGGGCAGGTTTGTTACAGGTTGGTTGGAGTTGGAAACCAAGTGTTGCTGTCTAAAATTTTGTGTCTTCGCTCGAGCGAGCGATTGCGTCTAGTATGGACCTGAAAGCAGTGTTTCTTGGCTCGAGCGAGCTTTCCTTTGCTCGAGCGAGTTTCGAGTCCTTCGCTCGAGCGAGCATTCTGTCACTCGAGCATGCTTCTGGGTTGCAGACCTGAAGCATCGTATTGTTGGCTCGAGCGAGCTTTCCTTCGCTCGAGCGAGTTCTTTTTGTTTCTGGTCGCTCGAGCGACCAAGTCTTCGCTCGAGCGAGCCTGTCCAGTTTAAATAGGCAGCAGCGGGATTTTAATCAGTTTTTCATCTTCTTTTTTATTCCAAACCCTAGTTCCAAGTTCTCTCTCTTCCTACTCACCTTCTCCCTTAGGTTTGATCTACTTAGAGTGCGTTTCTATCCTAGATCCTTTATTAAAAAGATAGAGTGGGTCGAGGGCTTCAGTTTAATCTAAACAATCTTGGATTTGGAGCACTTTGGAGTTTGGGTCATCATCTCCGTCTTCTAATTTTGGGTTCTTTCTTCAAGGTAGGGATTTCCTACTCCAACTTATGAGTTTTGTTCTAAGTTTTGGTATTTTAATATGTTGGGGGTATTTTGATAATTTTGGGAAAAACCCTAGTTGTTTTATTAAATTGAATTGTATGTTTAATTTAAGGAAAATTTGGGGAAATTAGTAGATTCATGAGATTGAGGAATTTAGTGATTAAATGGGGTAGTTGATTAATTTAAATCACTCGCCTATTGTATTGTTGATTTATTTATTTCTAGTCTAGAAATAACTGTTTTGGGCTATCGGTGGAGGATAGTCGTGATTGTTGTAGACATTGCATGTGGATTAGGGATAATTGAAACTAATCACATTGGTTAAGTCATTAACTTTGACTGTTGAATTAATACAGACATTATGTGTATTGATTGTGTGTTGTATAAGTTATGTGTTTACATACATTGCATTGTGTGGGAGGAGATAGGGGATGTACTCCACGGTTTAGGGGAAGATAGGGGATGGACCTCTAAACCGGATTTTGTTTGGGAGGAGATAGGGGATGGACTCCATTAGAATCACTTTTATGTGTGCTTATTTATATTGAAGTGTTTTTATTGATACAGCACTAAAATGTGTATCAAACTGGAAGTATGAAGTGTTTTTATATGAGCCTGAGTCTCATTTGTGTTGTTGATATTGGAAGTAATGTGAACATGATATATAATTCACTTTTGTAAGTTTGGCCAGGTTCTGAGCCATATTGCTAATAATGAGTAAATGTGTCATATACATTAGTGTCATGAAACTGTATACTGTTATAATTGATTATCCTGGTTAACCATCTATTGAATGCTATTGCTTTATTCAATGCTTATATTTGGTTTAGTATATTTCTGCTGGGCTGTGGCTCACCCTTTAAGGGAACATCATTTTCAGGTCCAGGTGATTCACTACCTCCAAGGACTTAGCTTGGAAGGATTAGGACTATGAAGCCTTGTCTTTAGTTATTTGTTTTTATTTAAATTACATGTAAACATTCAAGCCTAGGGCTTTATTTGTATTTGAGTTAGAACTCATGATTTTGTGTCCAAGTGTTGGCTTGGCAAGATGTAAGCCCGTAGGGCATTTACTTTGGGTGTTATATGTCATGTCTTTATTTAGTAATACTCTGATGAATGAATTGTGGTTTATTTTCTTATGTAATGCATTTTATTATTGTGTATGTTATGGGTTATTAATTTTGAAGGGCGTTACACATATCATCTCAGATCAATCATTCTTTTCAATAATAAATTGCAAATGGTTGCTAATCAGGGTCCATCAAACTCCTACATCAATGCCATACTTGATAGGAAAATGGCTCTAAGATTTAGTTCTATCAAGGATAATGAGCAGAATGCCCACAAAATTAAGATCCTATCAATCAGTTATTCGACTTGATGGTGTATGCTCAAAAAATTAAGATAAACTCACAAATGTAATGAAGAAACAATATTTCTAACTTTTGATGAATTCCTGAGTTAGTCCTAAGAATTCTTGATATTGCTATTTTCATATTCTTCGAAATATAATTCCTAATCCCTAAGCATTTCAATCCCAATTAATTCTGGGTCACAAAAGAATAAAGAATGACACAAAGATGAAGGTGAATATGGTCTCACCGATGAAAATAATGAACTCCTGAAATGTACTGAAGAAAACAAGTAAAAATTATTTCACATCTTAACCATCTGAAACAATGTTACAATATAGGACAAGAAAACCCAGAACAAAAACACAAAAGAGACAAAATAATAACAATTTACACCATATGAAAAGTAAAACAATTAAAAAACAACAATGTTTATCAAGTTGTTACTTTGACATTGAAAATAATAAACACAAAAAAAAACTTCCGTATAACTAACAGAGTTTCCAAAAATGCAAGTTAAGCGAGAAGAGCCATTTCCTTTATTCAAATAACTACCCAATGAAAACTTGACATATATATGCTTTCACCCAATTCTCCTTCACTCCAATTCAACATACTTTTGCTGCATTCCTAAATCTTAAAATTTATAATTAATCAATATTCTAAAACAGAATTAATATATTAAAATTAAAATCAAAGCATAAAGAATAAATAGTTTACGAACACATCCACAAATACATAGACATCAAGCATAGGGACAAACGCTTGGATTTTTTGAAAAAGTGAATGAACCTTACCCGGGAGTTGACTGATTGAATCTGCAACAACCTTACCATCTTCAACCAATTTGGTCTCTGAACTACCCGTCTTAGTATGCCTTCGCCTCTTGAAATTCTGTTAATTTGGTCCCCGTTTCATTTTGTTAATTGGCATGAAATTCTATTTAAAAGAGCTTTGATTGATGGGGATTTATCTATGTTTTGCAGACGGTCTATCTGCCATATTAATTTGTCAAAATAAGGCCCTACACTACACAAGGTATTGGAATCTACCAATAGAATGAATGCTTTACATTTTTTCTGAGTAAATCCACTTGAGGAAGTGAAATATCTTATGGTAGATGTGGTATTACTTCCAGCTATGTAATTAAATAATCCTTTCTTCAATGAACCATATCATGGAATAATACAAAATTTGTTTTCACTTGTCTGTTTTGAACATAAAAATCATTGTGTTATGCAACTTGTTCCAAGGAAGATGATTTGTTGTTAATTTTGGTGGCTGGTAGTTAAAATGCCTCTTCATTCATGGTTGAGACACCAACAGATTTTCTATTTTCTATTTTTGGAGACATATTAGCAAATAGGTGGTGTACATAATTTACACAAATTAAATTAAATAAAAAGAACAACATAGAAACCACACACCGACACAACTTGTAAGACATGGAAGCAGCTATCTACATACTAGATTGTCCGACCATCTCAAATTAAAATACAAAGATGAACATAGTAGGGAATTTGGAACACCTGGCTATCTGGTTGTGCACACATGGTGAGATAGAAAATCATGAGTCTATATATTGTTGTTTGAAATGACTTGCCCATTGCTTCTCAACAATGAAAGGAGCTATTGCAGAGGCAGATCAAATAGCAAACATGGAGCATTGTTTACAGAAACAATCAGTTGCAGTGGAACACCAATTAGTTTATATTATTTTCCTATAAATTTTCTTTTACACAATACTCAGTTAAATTAAGTGTTTGTTTTATTTGTCTATATTTTTTACTTTACATGTATCTAATAAAAAATTGGATATGCCAAACTTTAAAATATATATATATATATATTAATAAAAGCTTAACAAAGTAATTTTGTAACTTACAAGAAAAGAATTTTTTTTTATATATTACAATGTAAAAATAAAAATAAAAACCTCATTTAGATTTTTCACTTTAGGTACAAAATAAGAAAAAAAAAATAGTGGATATACAATGCCAGAGCAAAGTGAAAGCAATTAAAGGAATGCGAATATGATTGAGAACCGATGTTAATTTTGAATGAGAACAAATATCGGACATTCATTCTTTACGGTTACGGTTTTGAAATCAAAACCCCAATGGCACAACTATCTTGGGTGGCTATAGATATTAATTTTGACTGATAAAAAAAAATTAATAAAAGAGATTCAATAAGGGTTAGGGTTTTGAAATCAAAGCACCAATGGCACATTTAGATGAAGCTTAGAGTTAGCAACAAACCTGAACTACGGAAAAGAGTTCTCGAAAAAATTTGATTCGACTAGAAGGGAAAGGAAAAGATGATGACTAGGTCTTTGCTCACAAACCCATGGTGGAGACGTCCAGAGAGTGAGAGCTTGTGAAGAAGATGTTGATATGGCTGAAGCCCGGATCGCCGACGAGGATGGTGGTCCTCGGAAGCTTCGACTATGACGGAAGAGAAGAGGGAAGAGAAGAGGGAGGAGAAGAGCCAACAAGAGGGCCAAACATGATTGATTCAATTTTGTTTCCCCTTGTAACCGGCTACACCGGTTGCCTATTTGAGAGTTAAATTATTTAAATAATTTAGTTATGACCTAGTTGTGAAGTAATATGGTATAAATAAATAACTGAATATAATTAAGTTATGAGTTAATATGATAGGGGTTATGACTAATATGGGATTGGTTATGATATAAAATCATATAAGTTCATAACTAAATGTATGGTACATCTAAATGTACCATAACATCAACCTCCCCCCCCCCCTCCCCATATGAGCAAGACTTAAAATAAATGGAAAACTGATCAATAAAAAGCAATAGAAATTTTCACGCCCAAGTGTTAAGCTATTTATGCCGTGATAAAATTTATTTCATTTAGGGTGAAACCCCGATCAAAGATTTACAAAAAAAAAAAAAAAAGTTACAAAAATACAAAAAAATATGTAGGAAAAAAAAATAGAGGGTCTGTCTCAACTTCCAGCAATGTGCGAGATCTCAACGTCAAAGATCCCAGGCCGACCACACTTGCCAATAGCTTCACTGCTCGCCTCTGCTACCGATTGCCTCGCCTCGGGGTTTGTTCTGGGGAACTCCAAGAAGGCCCTGCCTCAAAGTTTGCTAGATTTCGAAGGAAATCATTCCCCATTGGCCATCGAACGAGGAACTAGGGGGCTACTCTGGCTATAGTCGTTGCTCGCCACTTCAACTCCTTGTTCTGTTTCTTTAGCTGGCTTATCTCCCACCGAGCGTCTTTCGTACATACACTTGTAAAGGGAGAGTTGTGCACTCAACCGCTACACCTCATTTGTTTTGCTCTGTAGCCGGCAGGATAGATTGGATATTGCTATCATAGTTTCCACACGAGTTCAGCATGTGGATTTGGCGTTAATATCGGATTTCAGTGCCAGTAGTTGCTCGACTGACAATGCAAGAAGTTGAAAACAAGGATAGGGGTACTCTGAGGAGGCTCTGAGGAACCAGTGTCAAGTACCTTGTCTAGAGTTTGGTTGACGTCTGGGAAAAGGGTAAGAGGACGAGGGGAGGCCATATTAGAGGAAAATTCGAGCTGTAATGGATTGATTTTGGCAAAATTTGGCAGATTGAGGTAGATTTTCACTCTGTCGTTTCCCTTTGCAAGCTCTCCTTAAGAAGAGAAAGAAAAGAACGAAGAGGACAAAGAACAAATGAGAGGATAGTGGAGAAAATCGAGGCCATCTGTATCATCAGGCACCGCGCAGCAGTTTTGGACTTTACAGAGACACTGCTCTCGATGCTTCGGGAGAAGACGAAGAAGAAAATGGAGAAGAAGAAAAAGGGAGGTGCTCGACGCCTCATTAGATAAGAAGAAAATGAAAAAAAAAATTATGAAAACGATTCGCCCATTCGGAAATGATAGCATGATTAGTTAAGAATGACTTAAACAACTAAAAGGAGGGAAGGGTGAAAACTAAAAAGGCAAATTAGTTTAACAACCATTTAGTATAAAAAGCATACTAGTTCATAAAGTTGTGATTAAGACAAGAAATTAGATATTATGAATGTGTAAGTGATTTTCTGATCACACTGCCCGCCTAGTAATCAGCTGGAGAGCACGGGCAGAATAGATGGCTTCTAGCTAACCTGCAACAGAAAAAGAAGTCTCTGGCGGTGGTTCGTCCACCCGGGGGCACTCCAACGATCAAGTCAGTATATCTCTCAAAGATAATCAAGTGCTTAATTCACTGCTCAAAGCATAAATTGTGTACCTTAGACCCACGGGGGTGCCTTTCTTTTATAGTTAACTCAATCCTAGTCCCAATAGAAGCATGACTTCTATGGACTCCTGTTTAGTACTTACTTTGGACTCCTCAAGAGATAAAGATAAACTTCCTAAGAGCTTTATCCTTATCTTGGCTAAGTCCCCTCTTTACTCTAGGACTCTTGTCCCTTATCCGATTATCTCGGATTCCGGTATCTTCTAAGATAATCTCGGCCTAACCAAGATGACCTCGGCATAACATCCAGGACACGTGGCACCTCGGCTGACACGTCGGCGTCACCTTGCCACGTGTTGGTACTCAGAAAATATATCCCCACAACTACCCCCTAGGTTCTATTACCTTGGCATTCTGCGGTGATGGAACCTATATCGGTATTTTCTTCCAGTACATCAGCTTAAAATTTCCCAGCCGAGATCATTCATTTCAGGCCGACATGTCCTCTTAAAGATCCAGGATTCCAAGAATCTCTTCACGCGTATGAGCTGTCACGCATAATAATTCAACCATTTTTAGCCACGCGTTTCTTTCTTACTCGTTCGTACTTGCGACGCGCCTGTAAGCCCCTGTAAGCCGCCTCTCTTTCACGTGCGCCGTCTGACGCATACGCACTTCTAGGCGTATTGATTACTTTTTTGCCGCCGTTTCTGTTTTATCAAAATTTCCCTTCGACTTTTCCCTTTCACCCTATTCTTGTTTCTAAAAAATTTCTCTTTCTCTAGCTTTTCTCATTTCTTCCACTGTTCCAAGCTTTCTGAGCTCTGTAACTTGCTCCGTTCTCCCCTTCCGGCGTGTTTTTCACTGTTCTGTTGCTTCTGCGACCGTCATCTGACTTCGGCGATCCTTTACATCGGCTCCATTTTTTATGGTAAGCGACTATTTCTTTTTATCTCAATTCTTGATTTTTTCTAGAACTTGTTGCCATTATTGTCTTGCTCGAATATCTGACTTTGCGAATCATACACATGAATGCGTTGATTTTGCCTTTTGCTTATGTACTGTTCATAATTTTCTTGCACGTTTTGCCACTATTCTTGGTCTTCAACCCTTTGTATTCTTCATGCTTTTGATAGCCCATCTCTGTTCTTAGTTCTGAAACTTCGTTTTTGTTTTCTGTTTTTTGTGTCTTTTCCAGATCTGTGCCTTAGATCTTCATCTCCATAGTTTTAGGTTTGGGATTTGTTTGTAGAACCTTCAATTTTTAGGGAAAACTGGAACAACTCCCCATAGATTCTAAGCTTTAGCCGAGGTCCCTAAAACCTTTCAAAAACCCTTTCTTTTCTGAAATCTGATTCTTCCAACTTAGGCCGACATTATGGGTATGTGGAAGCATAGGGTAGACACCCCGACGAAATTAGAGCACTTCAGGCAAGAGTTTGAAATCCCAGCCGATGTCAATCTGAGGTTGGCTGGGGATGACGACTCCATTATGCCTACTGATGACTCCATGCCCTTCCCTGTAGTTGCCTTCATTGAGTGTGGACTTCGGCTCCCACTTAACACCCTTTTTCTTGAAATACTTCATTACTACAAACTAAACCTGATGCAACTTGCCATCAATTCCTATCGAACCATAAATGGTATCATAGCCTTCGCAAAACAAGAGAATGCTAGGATCACTTTAGCCGACATCCAGTACTGCTACACTATTTGTGGCCTCAAAAAAGACACTGGCTCTGTTTACTACCTTAAGCCAAGGTCAACCGAATACAAAATCGTCACCGACCTCCCTGACTCCAACAAGGGAGCTGGAGATGATTATTTCATCACTTCGGGGAACTGGGAGTTCGGCCCAGACGAGGACCTCCATCTCTTCCCTCTTCCATGTTCAGTTTTTGTAGAGGGCAATGGTAAGAGCCCTGCATTCATATTTACTTGTTTTTCTTTCAAAGCCTTCAGTATTTTATCTGTTTCTAACTTCTGTTTTTCTTGTAGCTGTTCCTAAGCCACCAAAAAACTTCCACCAATCCTTCTATCCCAGCAAGGATTTGAAAAAACTTCTAAACTTGCCAATTCACAAACGAAAAGCTCCTCTGCTTCTCAACTTCATCCCAACATACAGGTCAGCTTTGCCCGACGTCCCTAAGAGGAAGAAAAAAAGCCTTTCTCCACCCTCTGTAACCACTCTTCAAACCGCGTCCACATCTCGGACAGACCAAGGATCAACCTCTAATCTTACTGAGCAGCCGTCAACCTTGGCTCCCTACTTGATTCCAATTTCCCAACGCCGCCGTCAACGTCGAACAGTTCCTTCCGCCGAGATGGGTCACCCAAAGCCGATTGCCAAAGATCTTCTGGCCAGCATTCCATCGTCTTTTGATGAGCAGCCAGCACAAACCCTTCCTCCACTGAAGCCCAAAAGACTTAAGAAAGCTCAACCAAAGGCTAAAGTTACTCAGACTGAGTCTGAGAACATTTTGCCCATCTCAAAATTGGCTGAGAGTGATAAATCCCAGCCTTCCGCTGGGAAGAGGCGCTCTGAGTCTCAACCACCAGAATCCCAAAAATCAAAAAAGCCGAGGTCTTCTTCTACAACAACCTCGGGGTCAAAAAAACCTGATGCCCCCTGGGCCCCCGCAATTACTCTGGAAGACAAGCCTGTCATGGCAAGTGACAGCGCCGATGATATCAACGTCGGCATTGCACTCAGTACCGCTCTGCTACTTCCAGGCGATCTGGAGCGAAACGCCAAGTACAGTGAGTATGAGAACTACGCTCTAATGCTTCAGCACTCCGTTCAGGTAAATGTCTTCTTTTCGGTAATTTTCTTCTTTCTTTCTCTTTATTTCATACTTTGAATATTCTCTAATACCTTTGTTTTCTTTCAGGCCATCCAGCATGCCCACTCTTTCTCAATGCAGTCTTTTGAGAATCGGGAGAGGATTGCCGAGATGAAGAGGGAGGTCTCCAGCCTTCAAAGGACCAACAAAGGTCTTCAATCAAAGATGAAAAAATTGGAAGACCAAGCCGAGGCTGCGATCAGAGCTCAGACCAATGCCGAAGAGAAGGCTGAGGCTGCTGAGGCTATCAGGAAAGTAGATGAGTCCCAAAAGAGAGAGGCCGAGGAAAAAATGGCCCAAGCTGAAAAAGAGCTTCAGGAGGCCCTGGCCACCAAAGAAGCCGAAATAAAAGATGCTGCCGAAAAGGCATATACTCAAGGTATGGCCGACGTCACGGAGGCCTATGAGATTCAAGTGAAGCAGGCATGCAACAAGGGTTTCACCCTTTGTTGGATGTCTCTTCTAAAGAAGCTCAATGTCCCCGAGGACTCGCCATTGAGAAAAGCTGATGCCATTCCTCTTCCATTCCCTCTAGCTCAATCTCCAAATGAAGACGTCGGCGAATCCGAATCTGAGGATAATGATGAGGATGAAGATGAGCCCTTGGTGAGAAAATCCAAGGAGGCTGCCAATGAGGCCAAGTCCCCTTTTCAAAATGAGCAAGTCCTAGACTTGACTCAAGATGAAGAAGGTGATGAGGTTCCCAAAGGCGCTGCTTCTGAGGATGCACCAGCCAATGTCTCGTTCGCCGACAAGAGTATCGATGAAACTTTGCAAGAAATTGATGCTGAGCTTGCGGCAGAGAAGGCGGCCGAGGTGGTTTCTCATCAATCGTTTGATCTTCAAATTCAATCAACTACTACTGAGGAGGAGTCTTAACTTTATGTTTTCCATTTTTTGTACTTTGTTTTTCTTTGTTTTTTTTGAAACAATGTAAGCCCTCCATATGGCCGATGTGCCTCTTTTTTGTTGAATGCTAATACAACTTTCCTTTACTGATTGCTTGTACTTTTGTCTTTTCTTGACTGCTCTGGCGTGATTCTATACTTAGAATATTCTGCATGTCTTTCACATACTCTTCCTTCTTTGTACAATCTTCTCGGGGTGACACACCTCAGATAGACAAACTCCTTGGTTTTAATCTTGACTTGTAAACTTTTAACAAGTGTTGAACATCATGCTGGTTTAACTCAACTTGTAAATTGTCCACAAATTTCAACAAGTGTTAAATAATGACTTCGGCTTAACTTCAACTTGTAAATTGTCCACAAATTTCAACAAGTGTTAAGCAATAATTTGGGCTTAACTTCACCTTGTAAATTGTCCACAAATTTCAATAAGTGTTAAGCAATAATTTCGGTTTAACTTAACTTGTAAATTGTCCACAAATTTCAACAAGTGTTAAGCAATAATTTCGACTTAACTTCAACTTGTAAATTGTCCACAAATTTCAACAAGTGTTAAGCAATAATTTCGGTTTAACTTAACTTGTAAATTGTCCACAAATTTCAACAAGTGTTAAACAATGATTTCGGCTTAACTTCAACTTGTAAATTGTCTACAAATTTCAACAAGTGTTAAGCAATAATTTCGGTTTAACTTAACTTGTAAATTGTCCACAAATTTCAACAAGTGTTAAACAATGATTTCGGCTTAACTTCAACTTGTAAATTGTCCACAAATTTCAACAAGTGTTAAGCATATTCCTCTTTTCTCTGCCCCCTAATGTGAACCCGAGTTCCACTTGGGTTCTCATTATGCATGTATTCTAGAGACAATGTCAAGTGTCTTGAAAACAGAACTGAATCTTTATTTATTTACTTCGGCAAATGGCAAAGGAACAAAGGAATTCTAATGATAGAAAAATTTCAGATTACAAGTGTTCCAAGGTCTTGGCAACTCTTTGCCCTCTTTATCTTCAAGCCGATATGCCCCATTTCCCAGTACCGAGATGATTCTGTAGGGTCCTTCCCAATTTGGGCCAAGCTTGCCCTCTTTGGGATCCTTTTTGTTGCCGACGAATTTTCTTAGGACGAGGTCACCAATCTGAAATTCTCTTGGATTGACCTTCTTGTTATAAGCTCTGGCAAGCTGTTGTCGGTATGCTGCGAGCTGAATTGTAGTTTTCTCCCTTCGTTCTTCTAGAAGATCTAGATCTCGAGCTAAGAGTACATCATTAGTCTCGTTCTCTACCCCTTGGGTTCTAATCCCAGGGATGCCGATCTCCAGTGGAATGACTGCTTCTGTGCCATAAGCCATGGCAAAGGGGGATTCCCGCGTTGATCTTCTCAGCGTAGTCCGATATGCCCAGAGTACATTGGGCAATTCGTCTACCCACTTTCCTTTTACTGCCTGCAGCCTCTTCTTTATCCCATCCAAGATTACTTTGTTGGATACTTCTGCTTGCCCATTGCTTTGGGGAAAACTTGGTGTTGAAAAGTAGTTCTTGATCTTGAACTTTGCACAGAAGCTCTTAATTAGCTTACTGTCAAACTGTGTTCCATTGTCGGCAACTATTGCTCTTGGAATCCCAAATCTGGTGATGATGTTTCTCCATATGAAGTTCTTGACATCCACATCTCGGATCTTGGCTAGAGGTTCTGCTTCTATCCACTTTGTGAAGTAATCTGTTGCTACCAGCAAGTACTTCCTTTGCCCAGTTGCTTGGGATAATTGCCCAACAAGATCCATGCCCCATTGGGCAAATGGCCAAGGACTGGATACAGGGTTCAGGTCAGCAGCTGGCTGGTGTATCAAAGGTGCAAACCTTTGACATTGTTCACACTTCTTCACGTAGGCCTCTGCATCTTTTTGCATGTAGGGCCACCAATACCCCTGGGTAATGGCCCTATGAGCTAGTGATCTGCCCCCAGCGTGGCTTCCACAAATTCCTTCATGAATTTCATATAAAAAGTCTTCAACCTGCAAACGATGTATGCACCTTAAAAGGGGTCCAGTGAAGGACCTTCTGTGGAGATGGTCTTCTGCTGTCAGACTGAATCTTGCCGACTTCAATCTGACCTTGTGTGCCTCCTTGTGATCTTCTGGCAGCTTTCCTTCTTTCAAGAATGCAACAATTGCGTCCATCCAGCTTGGTCCCATGTCTACGCACATTGCTTCCTGTTCTGTGGTCGGTGGTTCTATGCTCGGGCCCGACAAATAATCAATCATTATTGTCCTTGTTTTCCCAGTTTGAATTGAACTTGCCAAGTTGGCCAACGCGTCGGCATGGCTGTTATCATCTCGGCTAACCTGAAGAAGTCGGCAGTTCTGAAACAAGGCTGCCAGCCTGATGACCTCTTTTGCGTATGCCGACATTCTTTCATCTCGGGCTGCAAACTCTCCTGTTGTCTAATTTACTATAAGTTGTGAATCACAAAAAACTATTACCTCATCTGCTTCTGCTGCTACTGCCATCTTCAATTCTGCAATCAATGCTTCATATTCTGCCTCATTGTTTGAGGCCTTGAACCCCAGTCGAATGGACTGTTCTAATACCTCTCCATCTGGTGATATCAATACTACTCCTGCCCCCGCTCCTTGTCGGTTTGAGCTCCCATCAACGAACAATCGAAAGGAGTCGCCGATATAAATGCTGCAGGGTCTGAGTTTTTCTTTCCTTTGTTCTTTTGCCTTAGGCTGGGCTTCTCCTTGCTTGTTTGGACATCGTTCATCCTGGCTCAACGGAGCCCGATGTTCGATGGATTCTAGCGTGAACTTGGCCACGAAGTTGGCCAAAACTTGGCCTTTGATTGCTATTCTCGGCCTGAACTCCAGGTCATACTGGCCCAAGGCCACTGCCCATCTGGCAATTCTTCCTGTTAAGTCTCCTTGTTGCAACAAGGACTTCAGTGGATGTTCTGTTAATACCACAATCCTGTGGGCCTGAAAGTAATGGTTCAATTTCTTTGAAGCCATTACTAAGGCCAGCATCAATTTTTCTAATGGTAAATACCTTGTCTCTGCATCGGCCAGGGTTTTGCTTACATAGTAAACAGCCTTTTGTTTCCCTTTTTCTTCTCGGATTAGTACAGCACTAATCGCATGTTCTGAAACCGCCAAGTACAGGAACAGCTCCTCCCCAGGTTCTGGATTCGAAAGAACTGGAGCTGTGGTCAGGTACTTCTTTAGATCGGCTAATGCTTCTTCGCACTCCTCTGTCCAAAGAAAGTCCGTGGCCTTCTTCATCAATTTGAAGAAAGGTTTGCATTTGTCTGAGCTTCGGCTTATGAACCTGTTCAGGGCTGCGGCCCTTCTAGTTAGCATCTGCACCTGTTTTGCCAATGTCGGGCTCTTCAATTCTAGGATGGCCTTGATCTAATCTGGGCTGGCCTCGATGCCCCTTCTGGTCACTAGGTATCCCAAAAACTTACCAGATCCAACTCCGAATGCACACTTCGATGCATTGAGTCGGAGCTGATATGTTTTAAGGATTTCAAAGACCTCTTTTAGGTCGGCGAGATATCCCTCAGGCTCTTTGGTCTTGACGACCATGTCGTCGACGTAGACTTCTATTGTTCGGCCAATCAGGTGTTTGAACATCTTGGTCACCAACCTTTGGTAAGTTGCTCCTGCGTTTTTCAACCCAAAAGGCATTACTCTGTAATAGTACAGGCCTTTCGAGGTGACAAACGCTGTCTTCTCTTCATCTGGGGGGTACATGGCTATCTGGTGGTACCCCCTATAAGCATCTAGGAAGCTCATCCTTCCATGTCCAGATGTGGCGTCCACCAGCTGGTCAATCTTGGGTAGAGGAAAGCTGTCCTTGGGACAGGCTTTGTTCAGGCTTGTAAAGTCTACGCAGACCCTCCATTTACCGTTCTTCTTCTTTACCACCACTGTATTGGATAACCATGTCGGGTAGTGAACTTCTTTAATGGCTCTGGCCTCCAGAAGTCTGTCTACTTCTTCCCCTACTGCTTCGACGTGCATCAATGTCGGTCTTCTGGCCCGTTAAATTACAAGTTTGGCTGACTTGTCAACGTTCAGTTTGTGGCAAGTGACCTCGGGGTCAATGCCATGCATTTCATAAGATGTCCAAGCAAATACCTCAATATTTGCTCTTAAAAAAGCTTCCAACTCTTTTTCCTCTTCTTCGGCTAAGCCCGAGCCGAGAAGAAAGAAGCGTTCTTCATCCCCATCCTGGATGAGGATTTTCTTCAGTGCCTCTTCGCTCTTCTCGGCTGGCTTCTTGCCGACGTCTTCTAGGACTTCCACGTCCTCATCTTCAATTTCTGCCTTTTCTGGCTCTCGTATGCTGCAGGTAGATTTCATTGCTGCCATGGAGCAACTTTTTGCCTGTAGCTGATCGCCTCTGACTTCTTCAATCCCATGTTCTGTTGGGAACCGCAATAGTTGATGCAATGTAGAGGGAACTGCCCCCATCGCATGCAACCATGGCCTTCCCAAAATGATGTTGTAAGGCGAGGGGGTGTCGATGATGGTGAATTCTGTCTTGATCTTCCTGGTGCCAGCCTGCACCTCCAAGCTTACTGCTCCCAGTGGCCATGTCGGTGTTCCATTGAACCCAACCATTGGGCCGTTGGATCGTTCCATGTCATCTGGGTGAAGGCCGAGCTCCTTGTAACGTCGGATGTACATGATGTCACAAGAGCTTCCTTGGTCAATCAGGATGCGTTTCACTTGGCACTCCCCAACCTGGAGGGAGACTACCAAGGCATCATTATGCGGATGCTGGACCATCTCTAGGTTGGTTTCAGTAAAGGTTATCATCGGTCCCTGGCACTCCTCTGCCCGATGTCTTTTCTCTCCGACTTGGTAGACATGTTGTAGGTGTTTTATCTTATGGGTCTCTCCTCGGATTTCGTTTTCGTTAACCTTTGAGTGGATTACGTTGATTACCCGAGGTCCTCCTACCTGCGGCTGCTGTGCTGGGGAAGGTGGGGCTGCTGGTGCCTGAGGCAATCTTACCCGTTCCTCCCTTCTCCTGATCTCATCGACAAGGTCTCTCAGATGTCCTTGTCTTACCAAGTCTTCCAAATATGTTTTTAGGGCTCTACAACCCTGAGTTGTATGCCCATCTTCATTGTGGTAGGCACAATGCCTACCAATGTTTCTTCCCATGAACTCTCCTGGAGTCCTCTCTGGTGTTCTGAAATAGGGCTGGTTCCGAATTTGATCCAGGACTTTGGGAATTGGGATTCGAAACATGGTTGTTACTACTTGTGTGGCCCTTAGTTCTGCCTCTTGCCTGCTCGTTCCATTGTTACCTCGGCCTCGCTTCGGCGAGCCGTTTTCTTTCTCTTGCTTTATCTCCCTGGTTCCGGATGTGTCTTCTTCGGTTCTGGCGTACTTTTCGATTCTTGCCATGAGCTCCTCCATACTTTTTGGCAATGTCTTTGCCAAAGACTTTCACAGTGGACAGTTGTCTTTCAAGCCGTTCTTGAAAGATACGACTGCCACCTCTTGATTACATTCGGGTATTCGATTGAATACCTCATAGTATCTTTTTGCATAGGCCCTAAGGCCTTCATCCTTGCTGATCTTCAGAGCCATCAATGCGTCCACCCTTAATGGCTGCAGCTTGTTTGTCACAAACCTGGCCACAAACATCTCGGTCAGGCCTTCCCAAGTTTTCATGCTTCCCTTCGGTAGTTTGTGGAACGAATCTGATGCAATCTCCCCGAAGGATGAGGGGAACACTTTGCAGAGCAATGGCTCGTTCCCACTATATAATGCTATTGAGTTCAAATATAGTCCAACGTGGAAGTTGGGGTCTGACTTACCATCGTATATTTGAAACCTCGGCATACTGAATCTCTTTGGCGCCTCAAATCTGTCTAATTCCACCGAGAATGGTGTCCTCGGTTTATCTAGGGAGGTTACCTCGGCTTCGGCATTCTGTTGCTTCCTCTTGAAGTAATCTCTTAAGTCTTCTTTGCTCCGCCCAGGAGCTCGGCTATCTTTCTACTTCAGTCTCTTCGGTATACTACTCTCGGCCTCGTGGTGAGCCCTTTTTGACCCTTCTCCATAAGTTGTGTCGAAGCACAGTGCCTGCCCCTGAACATGCCGATGTCCTTTGGG
Source organism: Camellia granthamiana (assembly GCA_036172215.1). Lineage (NCBI taxonomy): Eukaryota > Viridiplantae > Streptophyta > Magnoliopsida > Ericales > Theaceae > Camellia > Camellia granthamiana. Next base: position 146,878,608 of record CM069906.1, read on the forward strand.
ATCTGCCTCTTTTGTGTGATGCGTCCTCCGTGATTCTTTCCTTCTTGATTCTCTTCGCCCGACTTCCCTGGAAGGCCGGTGAGAGTGCCTCTCGCTTCTGGTGTGCTGGGGGGCTTCTAGGATTGCTTTCTGCCCTTGCTTCTGGGCATTGGCTGCTGGCATCGGCGTGTCCTGCAGCGGGTATGGTGGCTGCATGACATTATTTTGCATCATAAAGTTGACGACCGATTACAAGTCTGCTAACTTGTTTGCCATCTCTTTTACCTCTTCGTCCCTTCATAGGCACCTGTCCTTCCATACCTGGAGGTCGGCTTCGTTGTAGTACCCGCTTCGATCAGGTTTCTTTGGTACGTCGCTAGTCTGGCCGACGTCTTTTACTCCGTGAACTTGTTCATGAGTCTCTACGTTGGACTTTTCTCCTTCGACATCAAGGTCAATAGGTCTCCCACTCCTAGTAGGAGTGTCGTCCCCAATTTTTTCCTTCTGTCCGTTACTGGCCATCTATTCTGCTTTCTTTCCCACAGACGATGCCAAATTGTGTAAGTGATTTTCTGATCACACTACCCGCCTAGTAATCAGCTGGAGAGCACGGGCAGAATAGATGGCTTCTAGCTAACCTGCAACAGAAAAAGAAGTCTCCGGCGGTGGTTCGTCCACCTGGGGGCACTCCAACGATCAAGTCAGTATATCTCTCAAAGATAATCAAGTGCTTAATTCACTGCTCAAAGCATAAATTGCGTACCTTAGACCCACAGGGGTGCCTTTCTTTTATAGTTAACTCAATCCTAGTCCCAATAGAAGCTTGACTTCTATGGACTCCTGTTTAGTACTTACTTTGGACTCCTCAAGAGATAAAGATAAACTTCCTAAGAGCTTTATCCTTATCTTGGCTAAGTCCCCTCTTTACTCTAGGACTCTTGTCCCTTATCCGATTATCTCGGATTCCGATATCTTCGGAGATAACCTCGGTCTAACCGAGATGACCTCGGCATAACATCCAGGACACGTGGCACCTCGGCTGACACGTCGGCGTCACCTTGCCACATGTTGGTACTCAGAAAATATATCCCCACAATGAAAATTTGGAATTAAAAGTTAAAGATCCAACCAAAGACCAAAAAGAATAATAGAAAATACATATATCAGAGTACACAATGGAAATGAAAAGACAATTCTATAAATCAATTTCGAGGACCAAATTTTTAAAAGAAGGGAAGATTATGACACCCGAATAATACCATTTACAAAAATTATAGGATAATCTATATTTAATACCTTAAGCTGAATATTACTTTATAGTATAAAATAGTTAAATTGATAATTGAAAAAGAATATTTAATTTATAATTGTGTGTGCTAAAATATAATTTAATTAGGGGTTATTGTGTTTTACAAAAAATTAGAAATGTGTGAATTCTTTAGGAACCATGTGTTTGGCATGGCTTAGAGGCATGTGGTTGGCATGGTTTAGAGGAATGTGGATAGCATGGGTTTGAAGCCATGTGTTGGACTTGAACTCACCTATAAATAGGTGACTTTGAAGTAAAGGAAATATGGGAAAAACAAACAAGCAAGCAATACGAGGGAGGAGAGAGAGTTAAAAGTTAGGGATTATTATTGAAGTGAATTTTATTATATTTTAAGGTACCATAAACTGTTTTATGTAAAATTTGTTTTGCAAATTATAATAGTTTTTAAAGTATGTTATTTGTTAAATGAGCCCGATTTGTTTAAAAAGGGAATCCATGGATAAAACTGTTATTAAATGTGTTTTTGAGCAACTGTTTTGAAAGTACTACTACTTACGGAGGTCTCATGCCTTAGGGGACTTAAATAACCATTGGCCCTGTGTAAAGTCACTGTTGTGTCCTTGTGATATGTTATGATGGTCCCATGTCTTGGGAAACTTAAATAACCATTAGCCCTGTGTGAAGTCACTATTGTGACCCTGTGATATACTGTGATGGTCCCACGCCATGGGAACTTAAATAACCATTGGCCCTATGTGAAGGCCCTGTTGTGACCTTAATAGTCAATTTGTGACCCTGTGATATACCGTGGTTATAATTATTTTGCTCATACCGTGGTTATAATTATTTTGCTCATACAAATTCTGTACTGTAAATCTGTTTTTGTAAAATGATTTATATCAAATTATTGTCTGTTTAACCTAAATGATTATCCATGGTGATTTTGTACCTTTATACTCTCCATATAATATTTCTCATCCTGCCATATGCTTATAGTTGTTAAACACTTTCAGGTGTTTAGATTTAAGTTGGAAGTAGCAGGACCAATGTGTGGAGTAAACATAAGACACTTTTTAACCATAGTCTAGCTTTTGCAATGTAATTAAATAAAAGCTCCAATGTGTATTTTCAAAAAAATGAATATTTGGTACCCTTTTATTCTATTTCGCTGCATTATTAATTTAGTATGACCTTAGTTATTGTCTTGTTGTGACGTCGAACCTCCAGGTATCAAGTTTGGATCGTGACATCAAATCTTTCAAAAAACAACAAATTCTCATAATTGACGGCCCTAATGATGGAATTTGTCCAAATCCGCTAATTAGGACCATGAAAATTCCATGGATTATGCTTAGAATCGCATTTTCCATCAACCCACAAAATTTTACACAATTCCAAACTTGGCGCATTTTTTTCCTTGCTTGTCCATTTACTACAAGACTTGGATGATCATGCATGCTACATCAAGTAATGTTAATGATCGAAAGTTCAGACACAAAAAAATATAATAAAAAAAAAATAGTGTGTAATTTAAATTTATTCTAAATGTAAGTTTCACCATATAAGAGTTGAATATCGACTATACTCCTCTTTTTTTCAATAGTTTTCTTTTATATATCTAAATTCTTAATGTCTAACAATACTGGTCCATATGCTTCCTAAGACTTGGATTAAATTTTTTTGATTGTGTGTGGTATGGAGGCCCTTATCTCCAAGGGTGGTGAGGATTGCATGAAGACCGTGGAGTCAAGTCCAGCTCTTAATTTCCTATTAATAATTGAGAGTTAATTGACTTTGATCCCATTTGGCATTTTTATGAAGTCGTTGAAGTGAATTACAAGTCCAACTTTGAATTGCTTTATGTTGTTGTCATTTATTTTTAGTCTTTGATTGAAAAAGAAGGATTTGTTTGCCTTTCAAGTTCATAAATAATCCGATCGAACCTGATGAATCCAATGAGAATCTAGACCCAATTGATCAAGATGAGGATGAAGAAGAGAAACATAATCTCTTAGAGCTGAAGCAGAAGAAACCTTGCAGTTGGCCAACAAATTACAGATTGATTTTTGTGGCAGAGAAGATATCATCCTTAAGGATTTCATTGAGATCGAGCCGAGCAACAAAGTCAAACTTAGCAAAAACTCAAAAACAAAGAAATGAAGAGTTTGGTTTGAAAAAGATGGAGAATGAGCAGGAGAGAGCTGGTGGGGATCAATCGTGAGGATAGAAAATTGAGTTTCGTGGGAGGCTGGAATTACAATTATTATTTTTAAAGTTAGTGGAGAGGTTAGTTGGTCTCTAAGGGATTGCCATCAATGAAAGGAAATTAAGGGATGAAATTGAAGGAAATACAAAAGGAGTATTTTAGTCTTTATATAAAAAAAAATCTTTAATCCTAACAATTTAAAGCATTTATCATTTTTTATACAAATAGAATTAATTATACTTCATTTAATATTTTTTTAATATATACTCTTAAAAGAACATGTTTAACAAAAGTCTTTAATTAAACTAGTCTATAGACAAATAAGGTGTTAATTGAAAGTTCGACCCATTTGACATTTTTATGAAGTCATGATAGACTGACTGTGGGTCAGGTATACCTCGCTGGACTCCATTTGGCATTTTTATGAAGTCAGGGTCTCGGAGACTGATTGTGGAGTGAAGTCCACCTCGCTTGACCCTCCAGAAAGTCATTGAAGTGAATTACAAGCCATGGCTCTCCTTCTAAGTTTCTCCACAAATTTCAAGTGCTAACTGTTGTCATTGAAGTTTTGATTTAAAAAAACGGCTTAGTGACCTCTCTTGCATAATTTTCCTAGCCTTTATTTCCTCAAACTTATCAATCCCACTTTGCTTGTCTTCAAGGGGTAAGTGCTATTACTGTGGTTATAGTAACAATGAATTTAAATAATAAAGAAGTAATTTTTTAGGACCATATTCAAAAATTATTCCCAACGGTTAGATCTAGATAAAGGGAAAAAATAGCATTAAAGGAAAAAATGCAACTTTAATTAGTAATGAATAAAATCGGTTAACGAGATAATTTTATCAAAATATGAAATCGTTTTTGTAATTTTATTTATCATTGAAATTAATTCTACTTATTATACAATTTGACCCTATTTATTAAGAGATCAAATTGTGTTGATCATACAATGTGATTGTTAGCACTACTCAGAAATTTCTATTGCTACTCAAGAAATTCTATGGGTGTGAACATTAAAAAGCTTGTTGATTAAATGCAGGCCTGCTAGAATTTGTAAACATAGTTTAAGGTGTAGGAATTGTTGAATATTTTTTACTTCTAACACAGAGAAATGACTGTGTGTGGCTAATAGGAACCTCCACTGGTTTGGATATTACCCCAATGAAAAGATCTTGATCTTGGGAAAAAAAATGGTTCCACTTTTATAGCCTTGTTGCTGATATGTAAGAATCCAACCCGAATTGTACCTATGTAGAGGAGTTTGTGATCTTAATCCTATCATGTTTGCCATTTCGCTAACTATATCGGGGATCGAGCTGCCCAGTTAGCTCGAAGGGGTCCAGGGGGTAGCGCTCCATAGCGGGTTCGAGACAGCGCCTAGGCAAGTTCGAGATCGCAATTCTATTTACTATAAATCAGCGATTAATTCAGTTTCTAAGGTACGGCTTCCAGATCTTCTTCTTAGGTATTAGAGTTTTCATCTAGAGCTTCTTTACTTGTTTCCTTTGATATCTATGAAAATTTATATCATAAATTGAGTGGATTATATCAAAGGGCCTGTTTATTTTGTTTCATTCACAAAAGAGAGAGTTATTCTTCAGTGGATTCTGTGGAATTTGGCCTTGAAACTTTGGTGGATTCCAAAGTGGCTCATCGTCATGGTGTAGACACCCCATTTTTAACCGTCCTCAAGACTTGGACGTCATCACTTGTGCATTTGATGATTATGGTTGCATGTGTTCGTTTTGAGTGCCCAAAGTCCTCGATGGAACGCCTTGTCTTTGAGCCTTTAGACTTTGTCCTTTTTGTGCCTTGTTTTGGATCAAAACTTGGTGCCTGGAACTTGTGGTGACCTGTCGGCCACCACTAGAGGCTGTCGGCCATGGCCCTTGGTTGTCGGCCATTGGTGTGGCCAGTCGGCCACTAGTCTCTTTTTCCAGATATTTTAGATATTTGTTGACAGCTGTGCTAGCTGTTGGCACATTGAGCTGCATCTCCCTACACGTGTATGATAGGATGTTTTTCTATATATATTGGGGTTCCTCCCCCATTTTGGAGGGTTAGAAAATTTAGAGCAAAAATATCTCTCTCTCTCTCTCTCTCTCTCTCTCTCTCTCTCTCTCTTACAATTTTGTGCCTAATTGCTTGTTTTCTCTACACTTTTGCATACACATCCTAAATCAAATCCTCTAACCTTTGAGCTGAGGTTACTTGGGGCCCTATTTGAGCTCTTAAAGGTGGTTTTAGCTTGGTTTTGTGCCTAGAATTGCCCTTTGCTTCAAGAGGTAGTTTACTTGCCTTGGTTACTTTGTTTTGCAAGCTTCTTTTACCATCTTTTCTTACTGTTTTGGGGCTAGTTTTGAACTGAGAAAAGCTCTGTTTTTGTGGCCTAAAAGTGCTAGTTTGAGCCCTTTTTTTAGTTAGGAAGTGGTTCACCCTTCTTGCTTATTAGCTTATAAAGTTTTTGTGCCTTTATTCATCACTTTCAAATTGACTTTTTGGGCCTTTTAACCACTAAATTTTAGAGGTTTTTCAGTGGCAAAAAACTTATTTTGAGGTCCAAATTTGGAGGGGTTAGCCTCTCCTCCTTGTGCCTTGTTTGCATGCCTAATTAGCTTCACATGTTAGCATGTTTTTCTAGCTTAACTTATAGCTCAAGTTCAGCATGTTTTAGCCTCTGAAATAACCTATTTTAGCTCTGTTTTGGGCTAGTTAGTTCATTTGAGTCTTGTTTTATATAGTTGTAGTGTAACCGCTTTCACTGGCGTAGTGTTTTAAAGCTTTAACCATCATTGGTTTGAGTGGATTGCATGTTTTAGTGCTTTTTCTCACTTCATTTCAGCACTTATAATCTTTGCAATCTCTCTCATTTTTTCACTTTTTGGTTTTGCTTTGAAAGTGGTTTCAAACCACTTGTTTGCCTAAGTATGAAATGGAGGTGCTACACCTAATGGTTTAATCCTTGAGGGGGTTCATTACCAATAGTGTAATGTCTCTTTCATGCCCAGACCAACTTGGGGCTTGAGTCCTCGAGCGTGGAACTCCCCGCTCAAGCGTCAGACACAGACTCCTGCTCGAGCGTGAAAAGCGCCGCTCGAGCGTCGAATGCACACTTCCAGAAGTTCTGTAGACGAAGGTCCCCGATCGAGCGTGAAAGTGGACGCTCGAGCGTCCAATGACCTGCAGGAAAAAATACTAAAGACTGAAGAATCACGCTCGAGCGTCAGAATGCCCGCTCGAGCGGACTGTGTTGTATATCAGTCCGAGATGAAGCATTTTGAATCACTTTTTCGGGCCATTCTCTCTCTCTAGCTTTCCAAAACCCTATTTTGAGAGCTCCTCTCTCTAGAACTCTTTCTCTTTCTACATTTTGATCTTAGTTTAGTGAGACTCAACCCTTGTGCCTTCATTAAAGTGTTAGAGCCTTTCAAGACCTCCATTTTGATTCGAAAAGTTGCGGGTTTGGAGCACTTTCAAGTTTGTTCATCATCTCCTTTGGGTCTCTTCACTTGAGGTAGGGATAACTACTCATATTTATGGCCTTTGACATAAGCATGTGGTCATTTTGATTTAATGTTGAAGTTGGGAAATTTTGGGTGTTAGGGTTTCAATACTTGAAATATGTAAAGAGGGGTTTTGTTCCTTTTTGAACTATACATGTGTATATGAGTCTTAAAATGAGGTTATTAATGTTTATTGATGATATTTGGGCCTTTGGGTCAATGTTGAGAAAAAGGGGGGAAAATGGCTTAGTAGGGTTTAATCGGGTCATTTGTGTAATAAATGAAATTTATTATGGAAAGATGAAATTGGTTTGGAAATAATAGAATTGGGAAATTATGGGAGTGAATGGTGTAGTTGGATTGATTAATCACTCACCTATGAAAATGTTGATAAATTTATTATCTGTTTAGAAATAATTGTTTTGGGCTATCGGTGGAGGATAGTCTTGATTGTTGTAGACACTGCATGATGATTAGGTGAATTAAAACTAATCAATTGAGTATGTCATTGAAAATGACGGATGAAATAACACATTGAATATGTGCTTTGCTTGATCATTATATATGATAAGTGTTTAAATACATTATATATGTATATTGTTTGGGAGGAGATAGGGGATGTACTCCACGGTTTTTGAGGGGATAGGGGATGTACTCCTAAACCGGATTTGGGAGCAGATAGGGGATGGACTCCAGTGATAACTAAGTTGGCCGGAGTGTCCAGCGTGAAAGTCCCGAAATCCTAACTGCGTTTGCATAACGTAGATGAATTGAAGTATTGAAATGATGACAATATGAGTTGTAATCTCATTTGAAATTGAAGTGTTGAAGTGTTAATAAATGTGAGTTGTAGTCTCATATTAATTGATCATGATCGAAGTATTGTTAACATGAGTTGTAGTCTTATTATAAACTGTCTGGTTGAATAGAGAACCATAACCATGAATTGGTTTAGATAATGAAATGGAAAGGAATTAAATGTATTTGTGAATGAGGATTGGTTTTGAAAGGGATGTATGTGTGTTTATATGAGTTAAACATTTATCAAATGCTAATGTTTTAGTTGTTACTCATATTATGTTTAGCATATCTCTAATGGGCGTTGGTTCACCCTATATGGGACATCATTTTCAGGTGCAGGTGATATGCTGCCACCAAGGTTGTAGCTTGGGAGATTGTAGAAGCCGAAGGCTTATTTTTGGTGTAGTTATATTTGTATTCCATGTAAATTCAAGCCAAGGGCTTAATGTGTTTTGAGTTAGCACTCTTTTTTGTAACCAAGTGTTGACTTGGAAAGTTGTAAGCCCGTAGGGCATTTACTTTTGTTGTCAATATGTAATACTTTTGTAATGAATACTCTGATATATGGAAATATGCTTTATTCTCTTATGTCTATGGATGTCATAGTAGTTGGGTTTGTATGCAGTATTTTGAGGGCATTACGACTTGGTATCAGAGCGTACCGGGTTTGAATACTTTGGGTACGTGGGAAGTAATTAATACCATAGTGGGTTTGTCTCGCTTGTTAGAGACTTATGTATGATGTTATGTGTTTATTTGATAACATGCTTATGTGATTATATGGGTATGGAATTTAGTCTCTAAGATGTTGATTGGATCCTTGGGTTTCTGGGAGTCCTGTTGGAAAAGCACTTGATCAATGTTGTTTCTAACTGGAACTCTAGCAACGCCACGGGACTGTCATTATCCAGAAATAAAATTCGTAAGTGCTTATGTGATTATGTGCTTACGTGGAGTGAATTACAGTTGTCCATTGCATAAGGACGTGAGTGAAATAGTTTCGGCACATTTGTGAATGTGCTAATGTCTTCGTTACCTTTATTAGGATGTCAGGACAAGGACGTGGTGGTAGGCGTAGTAGGCTTAGGAGGCAAGAGATGCCTATACTCGATGAAATTTCGGCACAGCAGGAGGGTGTTGGTCAGGCCAACATGGCCGAGCCAGTAGGTCAACAGGCCATGGGCGCCTTAGCCCGGGAGATGGTAAGAGCGTTGAGGGAATCTATGGACATTCTCTGAGCTGAGAATCAAGTCCAAGCCCATGTAGCTTAGGTAGGGCCGTCCTTTCTGAAGAGGGAGTTTTTCCGGTCTAATCTGGATGAGTTTTTAGGGGATCCGAAAGAGCCACTGAAGGTTGATGAGTGGCTTGAGCAGATGGCGAAGACGTTTGAGATGCTTGGCATCGAGGACAGAGGCTTGAGAGTGACCTTGGCGTCCTTCCAGCTGAAGGGGGACGCGGGTCAGTGCTGGAAGTTTGTTCGAGGTCGTATTGGAGGGACTTAGGAGGCTTTCGTTGGTGCCTTCCAGGAGAAATTTTTGCCTCCCTCTGTTAAGGAGAAGTTGAGGGATCAGTTCTGTCAGCTAAAGCAGCTGAATACACCAGTGGCTGAGTTTGAGGCCGCATTTACCAGTTTATCAAGGTTTGCACTTGAGCTAGTGGCGTCTGAGGAATGCCATTGCCTTGAGTTCGAAAAGAAGTTAAGGACCGGGCTCAAGCTTAGGGTTGCTGGGTCCATGACTCGGGAGTATGGGCGCCTTGTGGATGTTGCAGCCCATCTTGAGATTATCATGCATGAGGAAGAGGAAAGGATGAGGGGCTCCAAGCGGGGTTAGGATGGCCAGGGGGATAGTAGGAGGTAGGGAGGTTCTAACCCTCTGTAGACCCAGGGTGCATTTGCGAGATCTACCTTTCTAGTGCCGAGTTCAGGCTCTGGGAGAAGCAATCAAGGAGACTTTACCTGTTACAAGTGTGGTCAGCTGGGCCACAAGTCTCCAACTTGCCCGCAGAGGGGAGGAGGGCAGAGAGCAGCTTCATCTTCAGCTCGTCCTCAAAGCCGGAGTCAGGGCAGAGGCCAGCCGCTCTCTTGTTACCTGTGTGGTCAGGCGAGGCACCTGAAGAGGTTTTGCCCGCAGTTGAGTGGTATATCTGGTGCATCTGGGTTGAGGCAAAGTTATCAGCCAGCTCAGTCAGTTTAGGCCTCGAGGGCCAATCTGGGAGCCTCTTCGGCTCAGTATGTGCAGCAGTCTTTTGCTCCGAGAGGTGAGCAAGTAGATCAAAGACCTTCTGGGTGTGTGTATGCTGTTACCGCACAGGACCTTGTACCGGCTCCATCTGTTGTGAGAGGTACCTTTTTGTTTTGCAACTCGGTCGCTAATGTGTTGATTGATATGGGTGCATCCCATTCCTTTATATCTGCTGCATTTATATCTGTTTTGGGGTTGGAGTTGGCACAGTTAGCTTCTCCTATTTGTGTAGTATCACTTGTTGGGAGTGAGGTGATTTTGAAACAAGGGTGTAGAGGTTGTGATATAGAGGTCGTCGACCGCCGACTTCCATTTTCTTTTGTAGTAATGAATATGTCGGGTTTTGACGTGATTTTGGGTATGGACTGGCTATCGTCATACCGGGTTATTATAGACTGTTACCGCCAGAGGGTTACTGTATGTACCTTGAGCGGGGATTGCTTTCATTTCTTGGGAGATCGGGTTGGTAGAGTTTTGCCACCGGTATATGATCCGCAAGGGTGGAGTGAGCTTAGTTGTCTTCTTGCTAGCTTTATGAGTAGTGAGTGTAATGAGACCCAGGCCAAGTTACCGAGAGTGGTTTGTGAGTACTCAGACGTCTTTCCCGAGGATCTTGTTAGTTTGCCACCCCATCGAGAGATCGATTTCTCTATTGACTTGGTGCCTGGCACGGCATCGATTTCTATGGCACCGTATCGTTTTGCCCCAGCTGAGTTGAGTCAGTTAAAGATTCAACTCCAGAAATTGCTAGCTAAAGGCTTTGTCCTCCCTAGTACTTCGCCATGGGGAGCACCGGCCCTCTTTGCTAAAAAGAAAGATGGGGCTTTGAGACTTTGTATTGACTACCAGAAACTGAATTGAGCTACGGTTAAGAACAAGTACCATATGCCTCGTATAGATGATCTGTTTGACCAGTTGAAAGGGTCCCGTTGTTTCTCTAAAATAGACTTGAGATCAAGTTACCATCAGTTGAGGGTCAGGGAGGAAGATATCCCGAAGACGGCATTCCATACGCGGTATGGCCATTATGAGTTTCTGGTGATGCCTTTTGGGCTCACCAATGCACCGGCAGTGTTTATGGATTTGATGAACCGGATCTTCCGGGAGTTTTTAGATCGTTTTGTGGTCGTCTTCGTGGACGACATTCTAATTTATTCACCTTCTGAAGAGGAGCACGAGGAACACTTGAAAGTGGTGCTTGAATTGCTTAGAGCCCATAAGCTGTATGCTAAGTTTGGGAAGTGTGAGTTCTGGCTAGAGAGGTAAAATTCTTAGGCCATGTGGTCTCCTGGGAAGGGATGTCTATTGATACATCCAAGATAGAGGCAGTGCAGGATTGGTCACAGCCAAAGAGTGTTTTTGAGATTCGCAGTTTTCTGGGATTGGTCGGGTATTACCGTCAGTTTGTAAAGGATTTCTCCAGGCTAGTTTTGCCGTTGACTAGGTTGATGCGAAAAAGGGGTCAGGTTTGTGTGGAGTGAGACTTGTGAGAAGTCGTTCTAAGAACTTAAAGTTAGACTTACCATCGCTCCAATTTTGATTATTCCAAAGAGGGATTTGGGTTATACTGTGTATTGTGATGCATCACGAGAGGGTTTGGGTTGTGTATTGATGCAAGACAGGAAAGTAGTAGCCTATGGCTCGCGTCAGTTGAAAACACATGAGAAGAACTATCCTACACATGACCTAGAGTTAGCAGCTGTGATTTTTGCCTTGAAGATTTGGAGGCACTACTTGTATGGAGAGAGATTCGAGGTGTTCTCAGATCATAAGAGTCTGAAATATCCGTTTACACAGAAAGACTTGGACTTGAGGTAGAGGAGGTGGATGGAGTTCATTGAGAATTACGACTTCGAGTTGCACTATCATCCGGGAAAGGCCAATGTGGTGGCCGATGCCCTTAGTAGGAAATCCATTAGCGATGTAGTTTGTATAGCCATCCGGGAGTGGGAAATGTTGGGTGCACTTGGCGAGTTTGATTTGCTTCTGGGTGAATCTGTTGAGTCTGCGGCCTTATTTTCTGTAGTTGCGCAGCCCACACTTGTGAATCGAGTGTTAGAGGCACAGAGGAGTAACCATGAGATAGAATCCCTCCGGGAGAAGATCTCCAGTAGGAATATTGAAAAGGGTTTGACTGTGTATCCTGACCTAAGTGTAAGATACCGAGACCGCTTGTTTGTGCCGGAGTCTTGCCTAGGGGAAGTACTTCGAGAGTTTCACCATTCACACCTTACGGTGCATCCGGGAGGTACTAAGATGTATCGTGATCTGAGCCGCCAGTTTTGGTAAAGAGGGATGAAGAAGGATGTGGCAGTTTTTGTGTCTAAGTGCCTTACTTGTCACCAAGTGAAGGCCGAGCATCAGAGGCCAGCAGGTTTGTTGCAACCCTGGCCTAATGCCGAGTGGAAGTGGGAGTATGTCACGATGGACTTTGTTGTAGGTCTTCCGAGGACTCAATGGGGTAGTGATGCTATTTGGGTGGTCGTAGATCGGTTGACTAAATTGGCGCACTTTATTCCTATACGCGTGAGAGATTCGGTAGATCATCTTGCCGACTTGTATATTCGGGACATAGTGAGATTGCACGGAGTCCCAGTGTCGATCGTCTCAGATAGAGATTCACGTTTTATTGCTAGGTTGTGGCAGAGTTTGCATTGACCTTTAGCACGGCTTATCATCCTCAGACTGACGGGCAGTCTGAGCGTACTATTCAGATCCTTGAGGATATGCTTCAAGGCTGTGTCCTTGACTTTAGTGGGTCGTGGGAAAGGCACTTACCCTTAGTGGAGTTTGCCTATAACAATAGTTTCCAATCGAGCATTGGTATGGCACCGTTAAGGCCTTGTATGGCCAACCGTGTAGATCTCCAGTGTGTTGGGCCGAGGTGGGTGATGCACCTCTGTTGGGCCCAGAGTTGGTGCAGGAAACGACGGAGAAAATTGAACTTATCCGTAAGAGGCTTGTTACAGCCCAGAGTCGCCAAAAGAGTTATGCCAACCGTAGAAGGAGGCCTTTGGAATTTGAGGTGGGTAATCACGTCTTTCTGAAAATATCACCTAGGCGGGGTTTGATGAGGTTCGGGAAGAGTGGGAAGTTGTCCCCTCGGTTTATTGGTCCCTTTGAGATCCTTGAGCGGATTGGGGAGGTTGCATACCGTTTAGCCTTACCGCCACAGTTGTCGGGGGTGCATGATGTGTTTCACGTTAGTATGCTTTGGAAATACGAGCCGGATCCGTCACATGTATTGGATTGGACCGACTTAGAGGTTGATGAGGATGCCTCGTATGAGGAGAGACTGGTGCGGGTCTTGGATAGACGGGAACAAGTCTTGCGAGGCAAGACGATACCCTTGGTGAAAGTCTTGTGGAAACATCACGGAGTGGAAGAAGCCACTTGGGAACGTGAGTTGGAGGTCCGTGGGAAATACCCGGACTTGTTTGTTAATGTTTAACCATGTATTGGGAATTTTATTTTTGATGGAATCTAAAAGCATTGTATATGTTTCAAGTTGTAAAACATTGTATATGTTTTGATGTATGGAAGCATTGTTGAATAGGTTGTAGAGATGCAAATATATCATTAACATTGAATATGTTATGAAATTGTGAAGCATGTATATTGGGACTTGTTGAAATTCAAAGGAATGTATGTTGATAATGCATGTTGAAAGTTTTGTTGTAAGTTACCTCTTGAAAAGAGATGGAATGATCGGTAATGGGTCAAGTTAATGAATATTGAATTGTAATATTGTTGAGAATTGAGAAATCATGTCTTTGAAACTTATTTGTCTAATTTCGGGGACGAAATTCTTTAAGGGGGGGAGGTTATAGCGATCCCGATTTTTCCTTCATTATTTACTGTATTCCGGACTCAGTTCCGTGTATGATTGTTGTTGTCTGTATCTTATTTCCGTCATTTAATTCTTTGCATTTGAGTTTTGGGATGTGTTGGGTAGGTTTGAAACATGTTGGTTGTGTTTTGAAACAAAGAGTTAATGCCCAGATTTTGGCCTTCATGCTCGAGCGGGGCTTTTGACGCTCGAGCGGGTCCTTTTGCATTTGCTCCTCCGCTCGAGCGGGCATTCTGACGCTCGAGCGTGATTCTTCAGTCTTCAGTATTTTTTCCTGTAGGTCATCAGACGCTCGAGCGTCCACTTTCACGCTCGAGTGGGGACCTTCGTCTATAGAACTTCTGGAAGTGTGCATTCGACGCTCGAGCGGCGCTTTTCACGCTCAAGCGGGAGTCTATGTCTGACGCTCGAGCGGGGCGGTCCACGCTCGAGCGGACTGTGTTGTATATCAGTCCGAGTTGAAGCATTTTGAATCACTTTTTCGGGCCATTCTCTCTCTCTAGCTTTCCAAAACCCTATTTTGAGAGCTCCTCTCTCTACATTTTGATCTTGGTTTAGTGAGACCCAACCCTTGTGCCTTCATTAAAGTGTTAGAGCCTTTCAAGACCTCCATTTTGATCGGAAAAGTTGCGGGTTTGGAGCACTTTCGAGTTTGTTCATCATCTCCTTTGGGTCTCTTCACTTGAGGCAGGGATAACTACTCATATTTATGGCCTTTGACATAAACATGTGGTCATTTTGATTTAATGTTGAAGTTGGGAAATTTTGGGCGTTAGGGTTTCAAAACTTGAAATGTATAAAGAGGGGTTTTGTTCCTTTTTGAACTATACATGTGTATATGGGTCTTAAAATGAGGTTATTGATGTTTATTGATGATATTTGGACCTTTGGGTCAATGTTGAGAAAAATGGGAAAAATGCCTTAGTTGGGTTTAATCGGGTCATTTGTGTAATAAATGAAATTTATTATGGAAAGATGAAATTGGTTTGGAAATAATAGAATTGGGAAATTATGGGATTGAATGGTGTAGTTTGATTGATTAATCACTCACCTATGAAACTGTTGATAAATTATCTGTTTGATGAATTTATTATCTGTTTAGAAATAATTGTTTTGGACTATCGGTGGAGGATAATCTTGATTGTTGTAGACACTGCATGATGATTAGGTGAATTAAAACTAATCAATTGAGTATGTCATTGAAAATGACGGATGAAATAACACATTGAATATGTGCTTTGCTTGATCATTGTATATGATAAGTGTTTAAATACATTGTATATGTATATTGTTTGGGAGGAGATAGGGGATGTACTCCACGATTTGGGAGAAGATAGGGGATGTACTCCTAAACCGGATTTGGGAGCAGATAGGGGATGGACTCCAGTGATAACTAAGTTGGCCGGAGTGTCCAGCGTGAAAGTCCCGAAATCCTAACTGCGTTTGCATAACGTAGATGAATTGAAGTATTAAAATGATGATAATATGAGTTGTAATCTCATTTGAAATTGAAGTGTTGAAGTGTTAATAATTGTGAGTTGTAGTCTCATATTAATTGATCATGATCGAAGTATTGTTAACATGAGTTGTAGTCTCATTGTAAACTGTCTGGTTAAATAAAGAACCATAACCATGAATTGGTTTAGATAATGAAACGGAAAGGAATTGAATGTATTTGTGAATAAGGATTGGTTTTGAAAGGGATGTATGTGTATTTATATGAGTTAAACATTTATCAAATGCTAATGTTTTAGTTGTTGCTCATATTATGTTTAGCATATCTCTACTGGGCGTTGGCTCATCCTATATGGGACATCATTTTCAAGTGTAGATGATATGTCGCCACCAAGGTTGTAGCTTGGGAGATTGTAGAAGCCGAAGGCTTATTTTTGGTGTAGTTATGCTTGTATTCCATGTAAATTCAAGCCAAGGGCTTAATGTGTTTTGAGTTAGCACTCTTTTTTGTAACCAAGTGTTGACTTGGAATGTTGTAAGCCCGTAGGGCATTTACTTTTGTTGTCAACATGTAATACTTTTGTAATGAATACTCTGATATATGGAAATATGCTTTATTCTCTTATGTCTATGGATGTCATAGTAGTGGGGTTTGTATGTAGTATTTTGAGGGCGTTACACTAATGGACTTAATGGATTAATGAATGATTTGGTAATTAAAATGAGTAAACAAAATTGGCAAGTAAAAGAGGCTAGATAAGCATCTCTTTGTGTTGCATTGCATATTTCATACTCAAAAATGATGAAATGTGCCATTCTCCTAGGTCTCCATTGCCCTTGATCATCCATGATTGGGTGATGGACATTTTGGTCTTGTTTTGCATTTATTAAACTTGCACACTTGGTTTCACAAGCCATCATGCAATGAAATTGCTTGATTGATGGTTTGTGAACCAAAGCTTGTCCCTCCTTTGATTTTCCCATGAAAAGAAGAGGCAAAGTGTGCAAACAACCCTTGAGAAATACATTGTTTTGCTCTCTATTGCAACAAGGAAGTTCAAACCAGCAGTGACCGACAGCCATCACCAGTGGCCGACCGGCCACCAATGGTAGCCGACCGGTCCCCTGTCGGCCATCCATGAAATTTGCACAGTGTATTGGTAAGGTGGAGCTGAGGTGTTCTGGAAGTGGACAGCTTTGTTGGTGTTCATATGTGCAAACAGAGGCTTTCAGTAGCAAGGCAGTGGCTTTTCAGGTGAAGAATCGAGCATGCATGCATCCATTGCTTCCCGGGATTAGCTAATTGGTTTAATTAGCAATAGATCAAATATGTGTTGTAATTAATTAGTTGTAGCTAATTAAGTATTGTAAATAATTAGTTAGTTTAACTAGTTATTCGATTTCGGTTTGTAATAATTAGTTAATTAGAATAGTTAATTAGTTTCAAGTTTTGTATTAGTTAGCTTAGTTTAGCTTAGCATAGTTAGTTAGCTCTTATTCATTCGGACACTCCTTCGCAAGGCCGTAATGTTGTAATAAGTGTGCGTGCGTGTGTGTATGTCTTCCAACCCCATGTATTTCTCCCTTTTATTTAATTGCTTTCAATGGTTAGATTAGGGACATGTTTTAATTAGCATATCGTATGCTTGCATCCATTTATTTGTCTTGCATGCACCGAGGCTCGGCACATCATTCAAACTGCATTGTCATTTCAATATCTTCTTTGAATACGTGTTAACCACATGTTATCAAATCAATTCATATGCCATATTAGTAGCCGAGCCTATTAATTGCATATTGTATGTGTC